>VZUI01076341.1:0-48889 GCA_013401135.1 Cettia cetti
AGATATCCCCATGGGGGGGTGGGGGGGGGGGAGGAGTGATGAATGAGATAAGAATTCCTGCCCCACCCAGTTTTAACAGCTGGGCCATTATCAGAAAGCATCTGTCCCCCTCCCCCCGCAGTTACAAGACATAAAGAAAAAAACACATTTCCCCAACTGATTTCAACAGATGAAATAGAATACACATTTTTTTGTTCCATAACCCAAGACAATCTTCATGTCCTTTCTCTGAACTCACTCCTTCAGGCACTTGGCCTTCTTATATTGGAGTCCCATGAGCTGGATGAAGTACATCAGATAGGGTCTCAGGAGAGGAGAATAGAGGGGTAGAACCCTACCTAGACATGCTGGACATCTTTCTTTTAGATTATTAGCAGCCCAAGATACACGTGGTTTCTGGAGTGCAAGTGCACAATGTTGGGTCACATTGAGTTTCTCATCCACCAACAGCCCCAAGTCCCTCTCCTCGCATCTGCTCCCAATCCATTCTTATCCCAGCCTGTATTTTTGCTTTGGGTTGCCCCAGCCAGGAGCAGGCCTCAGTCCTGTTGAACTTCATGAGGTTTGCACTGGCCCATCCCTTACACCTGGAAGATAACATTGTAAGACAAAGTTTGGTTCCATCTTCTATATCTTGAACATAATTTACTCTTCTTTTGCCCTTTGTATTTTGTTTATTCCCCACCTTCCCCATAATTTCCAAACACATGTTGCTTTTTCAGTATTTGGTAATCTTCCCCCAGCCCTTTTGTTATAGAAATTGTTAGTTTAGACAGGTTAATCTAACCCTGATTATCTTACTTCAATTGGTACTGGTTACTATTTAGTCTTGATTAGTGTATGGGCTCACAGGTCTTTGATATGAGCTATACTACTGGTTTTGCTACAGGAAACATCAAAATTTAGGTATTATCTGAAAGACAGCAGTGTGGATCTAAGCTATGTGAGAGTTTATTAGAGCCCATGTGATTAGGCTGAAAGTTATTCTAAAAATATTTCTGTCTCATAGATGTTGGATAATGGGACCTAAAGGACTTCAGTTTCAGCAATATAGTCAAAAGAACTCTATCTGCTTAAAATCATCAGGAAACAAACAAACAGACACAAACTATTCTAAGGGGGGGAAATTACAAAAAGTAATGATTATTTTAATTTTCATATTTTTTTAAAAAGTGAATAAGTAGAGTGGAAAAATATACAGCTCATACCTAAAACATATGTGAACATTTTAGCTATTCAAGACTCAAAAAATAATTCTACCTGTCTTAGAGCTGGGAATATGCATTATAGAAAAAAATACCATCTCTTGTCAAAATTCAACTTATTCAAACTCTATGAATCACAGAAAGCTAACAAATAGGCAAGGGCAATTAGAGGTTATGGTGAACTTTGTTCCTTAGCCTTTAAGAGCCAAAACTGATACCACATTTGGGGATTCATTTCATAATTATGTCTCTTCCAGTGAAGTGACTGTGCTCTCCAGGCTCCCTCAGAACACTTAGTGTGGAGCACGGATATGACAGGGCTGAGCTGCCTTTTGTAATTTATTCATGAAAAATAAAGATATATTATGTGGAGATATGCAGAACACGCAGAGATAGATAACAATCCGTCAGTCAGCTGCAGGCTGGGCAGGAAATGAGAACATCATTGTTCCCTTGAACGTATGCGCTGTGCTCTACAAGGACATGGCCAGAGGTAGGAAAGAATATGGATCTACTGTCAGTCCTTCTGCAGAATGCTGAGAACTGCATATTCCTTGAGAACTCCCTGCTGAAGGTACAGTCTGAAGGAGAATGTCTCAGGCAACCCTTGGATTTAATAAAACTCTATAACTGGCCTTTGAGAATGTAATGCAAGATTATTTTTTTTCCCTGCAGCAAGAAGCAATCTGACTACCAAATAAAGTAAGAAGGATGTAGTCAGCTTCCAGATGTCTCTGATGCAATCAGACCTTCCCAACTGCGTCTGTGGTTTGTGCAGTCATTCCCCTGTGTTAGTACCTTATCTATGCATCATGTGACTTTGTATTTAAACTTTGAATTTGAATGGATTTTTTTTCCTTCCTTTACTGTGTTTCCTGAAAGAATATTTTCATAACTCTTCTTTGTGATAAATGGATTATAGAAACAAATGTTATATGCATAAAACCATGAGTGCTTCTTTTGTCTTGAAAGAATTTTAATATATCCTGTTTTGGCAGTAGCTAAAAACAAAGTACCCGTTATTTTGCATATTGCAATGTCTTCAGTAATCCTAACTGAAAATCCTTATTTATAATAGATTACTGAAGTTATCCTAAATATTTACAATGGCTGCAAATATAATGAAACTGAAACACCAATATGCATATTATTGAATCCCTGGTAGTTTGCAAAATATGCTAAAAGTTTCTATAAATATGGAGACCTAGAACTGCTTTGTAGCAGACCCTTGCTACTTTACTCACAATACCACAGATTCAGAGTTCTATATCTTTATATAAAAGGTATGAAATAAAGTCAAGATATTACCAGTCATAGTGGTATTTTTAGTCTTACTGGCCTCACAGTTTCACAGAGAATACAGTATACCCAGTGATAGCTGCAGAATACAAAAATTAATTATTAGATCTCTACCCTGGATTTCTGATGTCCTTACTTACATAAGATTTAAATATTTTGGAAATTTCAGCCTCATATTTTTATGGCTGTACAATGAATTTGATCAAGACAATGTTATGTTGGTTATCTGCAAGAAATTGGTATTTATAGCATAATAAATATTGAGGAATTTTTGCATGGGGCATTTGTTATAATTTCAAAGACCAAAATATATCTTCAGTTAAGATTAGTAGGTGGTATCTCAAGCCTTTCAGCTGCAAGGAAAGTTGCAAATTATGAGGATAAGTAGATTTAAGAAATAGAAGTAATTTGGACAGGAAAGATTTTTTTATATCTGTGTAGACTAAACTAAGGGGAAGTCTGTGGGGCCTTAATACTTACTAATGTGACCCTCCAAAGTTCTGCAGGCTACAGTGGGCTTGAAATGTCTGGATACAAGCCAGGTTCAGTCTGGAAGAAATATAGCTTCAGTCACACAATCCTGCACCAAAATAATAAATCTTTTCTCTCCAGACTGCAGTGGTTATGTAGCTATACTGGCTCTCATCTTCACAAGCCTTGGAAACTACATTGTGTTCCATTGTATGGTTTAAATTCACCCTCAGCATTTCACTGCAGGGAGATTGTAGGCACCTTCTTTTTCAGCACACTTCAAAGACAGAAGCTTATTGAATCAGGGGCATTTACTGGAAATGATAAAATTAGACACCAATACTTCTTGAATTTCATTGCGTTTGTTTTCAGAAATCTGCATTTTAATGAATTGAACTTTTGTGGCACACCAAAAGACATCATCTAGAAAATGTGATTCTGTGCTAATGAAGCACTGGTATTTTTCACTTCCAGTTAATTTCTTCAGGGATTTTTATTTGATTTGGCTTGCCTTTTTTTTTTTTTTTTTTTTTTGAGACATTTTTCTTGTAAGAGATGTTAGCTGTTTACATAGTTAATGTTATCAGCTGGGTTGAAGTTGAGATAAAGATATAACTAGATTCTGAATGCAAAATGACTCAATATTTTCCCCTAACCTGAACACATTGGTATAAAAGGCTATGTTACACTTATGGTAGAAATGAGTCAACAATGTGCCCCTGCTGCAAAGGCAAATGGTTACATCAGACTCAGTATTGCCAGCAGGCTGAGGGAAGGATCACCTCCCCTTCTATTCAGCTTTGGTGAGGTCTCACTAAAAGTACATTATTCAGATCTGAGATCTTTGGCACAAGACACACAAGGCCATATTGGAGACAGCCCTGAAAAAGGCCACAAGAATGGCCCAGGCAATCACCAACTGTATGAAGTTCAACAAAGTGCTGGATCCTGCACCTTCAAAGGGGAAACCCTGGTTGTATGCTCAGAATGGGGAATGAGAGACCGGAAAGCAGAGCTGTGGAAAGGGATCTGGAGGTTCTTGTCAATGGCAAGTTGAACGTGAGCCAGCAGTGCCCTGGCAGCAAGGAGGGCCAACCCTGTCCTGGGGGGCATCAGGCACAGTATCACCAGCTGGGCAAGGGAGGGGATTGTCCTGCTCTGCTCTGCTCTGCTATGCTCTGCTCTGCACTGCACTGGAGCTGCCTCACCTTGAGGAGTGTTGGGTGCCACACTGTAAGTAAGACATTAAGCTATAAGAGAATGTCCAAAGGAGGGCAACAAAGATGGTCTTGAGGGTAAGTGGTTGAGGTCACCTGGTCTGTTCAGCCTGGAGAACACAAGACTGAGGGAAGAACCCATTGCGGTGTACAGGTTCCTTGTGAGGGGAAGAAGGGGGCTGCCACTGATCTCTTCTCTGTGGTGACCAGTGACAGGACCTGAGGGCTGAAGCTGTGTCTAGGGAAAATTAGGTTTGATATTATTAAGTTTCTACACTCAGAGAGTGGTTGGACACCAGAACAGACTCCTCAGGGAAGTGGTAAAAGCACCAAGCCTGACAGTTTAAGAAGTGTTTAGACAATGCTCTCAGGTACATGGTGTGAATCTTGATGTGGTCCTGTGAATGGTCAGGAGTTGGACTTGTATGATCCTTGTGAGGCCCTTCCAACTAAGCATATTCTATGATTATATGTTCCTATGATTAAGGATCTGGAACATCTCTACATTGAGGAAAGGCTGAAAGAATGGGCACTGTTGAGCATGGGGGAGAGAAGGCTGAGGGGGAAATCTTAATAATGTGTGCAAATACCTGAGGGACAACACAAAGAGAACAGAGCTTTTCAGCGGTGCCTAGTGACAGAACAAGAGCCAAGAGGCACAAACCACAACACAGGATGTTACCTCTGAACACGAAGAAACACTTCTTCACTGTCAAGGTGACTGAACACTAGCACAGGTTGCCCAGGGAGATTGTGGACTCTCCCTCTTTGGAAATATCCAAAAGTTGTCTGGGCTTGGTCCTGGTCAGCTGGCTCTGTGCTGATAACCCTTAGAGGTTCTGTCCTATCTCAACCATCCTGTGATTATATGAAGTCACTCCTATTTCTATTACTTAAAATAGAGTGGAAAGAGGAATTGATGATGAATATATTTGCTGTGATCCATTATCTCTCCAAGACTTTATTTCCACACTGTGTCTTTAGATGGAATGGTTCTTGTACCAGGTGGTGCTTCTGGGCCTGCACAACTTATGCAGGGAGCCAATTGCTGGAACGCTTTGGGTCTGCTTTGCCCTGGGGTGCTCTGGAGCTGCACAAATGACTGGCTTTTAAACGGGACATCAAATGCCTCACAAGAACTCCTGAGTGTGTACTGCAAGACACTCAAACAGAAAAATTCACATAAAAACATCCCATAACACTAATTTTTCAATTTGGAGCACATGGAGAGCCTAATCTGTGTCCCAAATCAATGGCAAGAGTTACAATAAATTATGAATATGAGTTATGACAGATCTGTTTATTTCTTTTTCTATTTGCCTCTTTGTGAAAATCAAACCATATTTGTTAATATTTCCAGTTTGTTCTAATTTAATTTATTCTAATCACCCAGAAAGACAACATATTTAAAATCATACTAGTGTATGAAGAGTTCTCTTTGCTATATGACACTCTTTCTACTCTATAATTTTGGTAGCAACAGGTGTATGTCACAAGTTAGCATAGGTTTTAGACACTACAGTATACCTCAACACTTTTTTTTCTGAGCTTAACCTGGCTGGACTTCCTGCCTTTGCTACAGCTGGACCCTTCCAGCAAGGCCTAAGTCTTATTCCCTGTCTTGCTCATCTACCCACAACCAGCTCCTCTACTCCTTTTATGAATCACAGCTTGATATTTGAATGTTTAGACCTCTCAGATTTCAAATTACTTTGGATCTAGTTATTGCCTCTTCAGAGACAGAGTTTTTCAGGTCCACTCCAAATGATAGCTTTCTACAATCCTTGTGTGACTTCAAGAGCTTGGGAAAGGAAGAAAACACTCATGTCCTGGGGGTCCCTAGAACCCATGGGAATATCCAGCTTGTGAAACACAAAAGAAAAGCAGTCCAGCTGCAGCCAGGAAGCCAATTTTCTCTCACACACCTGGTGGGACTTACTTATACATTCTGAATCTTTTCTTCAGTGACATGTTAAAAAAATGCCAATGGAAAAAATTAATAACCAGAACACACTGAGATAACTGTGTTGTGACAAGGATTTGTGGTTCAGTTGGTGACATGGACAGAATGTACAAGATCAGTCACTGCTGACCTTCAGAAGCACTGTGTATCCATAGTCCTGTGTCAAATGATCTGGTTAGGATACTTAGTTTTATCTTACTTATGAAATACATCAAACTTCAGTGAAATCCAAAGAAAAAAAAAATCTCTATTACTACAGTTGAGAACTCAGTAAGATTTTCAGCTCAATAAAACCATTCCAGAGAGATGAAGACACTTTGAAACCACAGAAAAATGTGGCATAACCTGTACAAGTTTGTGCATTCCCTGTATATTTGAGCACATGCATCCACTTACCACACAGAAGTACAGGACTTACAAGGTAGATAGAGAGGAAAGATAGAACCCCTAACATTGAAAAAATACAGGGAAAAAAACCCCCAAATCTTTGAAGGGCATATATACCTTCCAGTCTCTCTTGCCCTGCTGTATTCTTCACCCACACCTGAAGGAAAAAAGCCTGGAAGGAAATTGAATTGCAGGAAAAATGCATTCCTTGAGTTCTTGAAGAGGGACAGGTTTTATTTACACTGTACACAGAAAAAGCTACTTCATACCACCTTAAGGTACCAAATATTTTCAAATTCTAGGAGTTTTGGTAGTTAAAATATATTCCTGCAAATCAGTCCCTCCTTGCACAGTATACTCCTCTGATTTTTAAGACTACACATGCATGCAGCAAGAGGTGTGCCTTGCTTGTTTAAGACTATAATCTTAAATTCCACTTTCTCAGGAAAAAAAAAATGCAATGAAAAGGCCACTGGTGTTCTGATATCAAACAGTATTTGAGGTTTGAGGAAGAATCTACTGACCTCTAAGAAAGCTGCTTATTTTTCTCTTTCCAAATTCCTTTATTTCAGGAACCTTTTACCCAGACTTAGCATATTGAATTGGTGCACTCTTAACTTCCGAAAAAATCCAAATTATTATATAGGATTTTGAGCAGAAGGCAACCTTCCCAATGAAAGTACTGAGCCCTTATTGTGGGTGACTGATACACCAGAGACAGACAGACAGAAAGGTGGAGCTAAGAAAACTGGCCCTTACATCACAGGCATGGGGGGCTCTGCTCCTGCTCGCCACAGGTGTCTAGGAGCTTTTCCTTCATGGATTTATCTCAAGGACAGCAAGGCAGCTTCTTGGCAAACCCAGCTCTGTTGTCAGCCTGGGCGTTTTTCAGAGGTTTAGGATCTGGTCAGCAAGTTTAATGATTTTTGTTTGTTTTGGTGGAGTAAAATAACCTACTTCATATATTTACATAAAAGACACAGGATTAACTTTTATGGGAAAATAGAGAATAATTTCTAGAGAAAATTTCCAGGGAAACTATACATAAAAATTGATGAAGCTGAGGGCCTCTCACTTTGTCTCTTTCCAATGTTGTACTCTCCATCACAATTACTGTAAAGGCTGTAGATGTACTTGCTCAGATTGGGAACTTACTCCGCAAGCACTTTGTAAGTATAGGCTGGAACTGGTCATTGGATGGAATTAATATACTTTGTAAAACTATTTTTATTTTCAGGTCACAAAGCATCAGAAAATTCTAATAGAGTGATGTGTTTAAAGGGACACAACAGGGTTTTAACTAAGAAATATTGTTGGCATGGGACACATCACATCTGGGAACCCACTGGTATTATTGTATCACCTACTGATTGTGCCACTGCTTCAGAAAACAGTGCATGACGGCTGGCTAAATTGTTTTGAAATATCATCTCAGAGACAGTTTTCCTCTCTTAAGATCCCAAGTGACAAAAAAAATTGAAGGGAATATAACACAATCAAATAGATGTAATATAAAGGCAAATAGGCAGGAAAACTCATATTTTCTCTCCAAAACAGCAGGAGATAGTAAAAGATTGCAGGAGAGGAAGAAGTGAAACAGAGATGTAATAAAAAGCCCTGGACCCAGTAACAAGACTTTTAATTGTAAATCATAGAGCAGTGGGACAAAATCAAGGACCAATTTTCCAGAAACCAAGAGATGAAACTGGTTTTTATTTCATAAATATTTTGTAATTTTGCAATATTCTTTTTAATAAGTAAAAAATTACAAAAAATAAATGGAGTAATATTTTTGAAATTTATAACTTGTTTAGAACCATAGTTTCCTCTGCAAATTACTGTGATACATGCTATCAAACTGGTAAAAAATATTAGAAATTCAATTGGGTTTAATACTCAAGCATATGAGATATTTCTTACATACTGTTAATTTCTCCTCCTATCTTATTTTCCTTTCACTCTTTTAAATTTCTTTTTTTCCTTCTATCAGTCTTCTTTTGAAGGTTTTAATTGGTTTTCCTTCATAAAATTTATTTGAATATGTTTAGCAAAAGAAGTAAGAATATGTCTTTTAGGTAGTCTTCTAAAATGTCTGCTGTTCATTTAAGATAAAAATTTTGATGTACAATGCAGATTTGGGTATTCTGTGTGTCAGTTGCTTATGAAAGCACTGACTACTATGACTAGTAGGTCATCACCACCTACTAGTGGAGGCTACACCCTTTGGAAAGAATACAAGTTTTATATGTGACATGTGACACATAATGAAAAAAAAAAAAAGAAGCTAGGTGAATAAAAACTAGTACTCTAAAATAAGAATGAGTACTAAATTTAACAGCCAGAAGGGTACAAGTCTATCAATTCTTGTTTGTGAAACATCATTATAAATTTGTTAAATTTGATCATAAACCCCAGTATTTTTAAAATAAACTTTTTTCATCCACATTCACTCTAGCTATTGTATTAATGAACTAGAGTCTTGCTCTGTTGTCACTGAAATCAATGGAAAATTGATTTCAGTGGGTAACAGAAAAACTCTTAGATTTCAGATGCTCCTCCTGTACTTAACTGAAAACTTTAACTGGATAAACATCTGTTAGAGATAACAAAAATTAAATCAGAAGAAAACTCAGACATTACTCTAAATGAATACAAAAAAATAAAATCTTTTGTATTGTAGATAACAGCTGCTCTTACTCATCTATCTCAGGGCAAAATAGAGGAATATACTTCCATTAGCAAGTGTTCTGTATCATACTGATGATCCTTTCCATTTTTAAAGGAAGTGATTATTTGGGAGCTAACTTATTCCACTTTCACCAAGACATCTACAGCATAACAGAGATACCAGCTCATAAGAAACGAGTATGTTACCTAACTACAATCCAGATTTCTGTTTTCTGACTGTTCAAAGCATATTCTGGGGGTTTGGGGATGGTGCAACCACAGAGCAAGAGCATTCTCTGCTTGCAACGACTAAAGCGTAAAGAGTTTAAGGGTAGAATGTCTAAAAATACTAACATGAAAATCAGCCATTATTTATTACTGCCCTGCAATGTTAATTCTTATTGACAAGAAGTATGCAGTTATTGTCAATTTTGCTAAAAGAAATCAAGACAGAAAAGAAAGCAGGCGGTGAAATTAAGAATGCTAGAGACCAACAGTTCAGCTCTGGAGAACAATGTGACAAACACAAGGTCTGTGGAAAAATTACTTTGCCAGACACTTTGCCAGATCACAACTCCTGCCCAGAGAAGCTTGAAAGTTACATTGCTAACTAGGCAAGAAATTATACTGACCTTTTCACTGTATTACAAGCTTACTGTTATAAGGTGATTGCTATTGAAATTGATTTTAGTAGCAGTGCAGAAGACTCATTTTTGTTGTTCATTGTGTGTTTGTTTTTTAATAGTTTAAACTCATCTTGGTGCTGTGTAACAATATACCTTTCTGCAGACTGAATGAACCATATTGATTAATCATGACCTAAAACCCATGGAGAGAAAACAAAAACCCAAATCTCTCCTTATATAATAATATAAGGTACATGCCTCAGTCTAAAATTCATAACATGATTCTTATAATATGACCATGAAGCAATTATTTAAAAACCAAGAAAACAAAAATGGTCATGCTCTTAAAGCTTTTTCAAACAGCTATAAGTATAATCTTAAGTGCAAATTATGCAGAGGTATAAGTAGCTATTATAGTTACTTATAGTAACTATTGAAAGAAGGTAATCTCCCTGTCCTGATGGGAGTCTTGACTACATTAAATGCAATTGTTGTATGTAGTCCTCCTATAATAAGCAATGTGGTAGACTGGTGATATGCTACTATACTCTGTTCATTATAAAGATAACTAAGAAGGACTCCTTTATAGTGTAAGGGGTTGGAATTTCTAATATAGAAATAAAGTAGAAATAATGATGAAATTTAATTCAGCATCTGACTACATCCATGTTTTCATATTTTGTGTGTAACAGAATTAATAAAATAGTGGTGAAGCAACCCCTCAAAAGTTTCTCATTTTAAAGCCTTCTCTTGATAAAATTCACATCTCCCTGTGAAGAAGACCTCCCAGTCTCATTCATCCAGCCACCTTTACCCTGATGGGTCCTCAAAAATAGAAAAATTATTTAGTCTTGTCTTGGGTTGCAATATGTAACCAAAAGTGTGTATTCTATTTGCCATCTGTTGAAACCAGCTGGGGAGGTGTTTTTTAAGGAACTTGTTAAAACCAGGGGGAGCAGTGTTCCTTATCTCTTCCATGACCCATCCTCCCTCTGGGACACATCTTCTGTTCGTGGGCCATTAAGACTCACCACATGACTTAAAATTACGCCACCCCATTGTGAGATGCTTCACCCAGTGGGGAGAGCCAACTGTTCCTACCTAGATAAAAACTGAGTCAGAAAGACCAGGACATCCTGTTTTCCACTGAATTTCCCAGAAGAATACCAGACCCTTCTCACCACCACTGGACCCTTCTACAGGATCATCTCTACTCCAACAGAACCACATCTGTTTCTCCAGGAGGATTTATTTGGACTGCTTCCAAACACCCTGACCAATAGGGTGTCAGGTCGTATTTCTGACTCTGTCAGCTTTTCTAGGATTTTTTGTTTGTTTGCTTGGTTTTTTTTGTACTACTACATTTGCATTTTTAATATTCCTACTAAAGAACTATTATTCCTATTTCCAATATCTTTGCCTGAAAGCCCCTAATTGCAAAATTAAAATAATTTGGAGGGAGGGGATTTACATTCTCCATTCCGAGGGAAGCTCCAGCTTTCCCTGGTGGACACCTGTCTTTCTAAACTAAGATAAGTCTTTTTGTCTTAAGAGCACCTAGAGAAGCTGGGGATGAAAGCAAAGTAAGTGTTAACTGTTTTTTGCATTATTAAGAGATAAGGTGTAATATGGCACTGAATGAGTTTTTCTGAGACTGTCTTCCTATTCATCTTAGGTTGTGTATGTTTCATTATGATGTATTCACTGTGGAGTCATCTATTATCATATATTTAATTTGTGGTGTTACAGTCAGGAAGAAAAATAATTCAGATTACAAACTTGAATACTGAAGCATAACAATGGCTCAAGATAAAACCTACATATGGATTTTTCCATTAGAACAAGAGATAAATTCTTATGCTAGAAGGCTGATGGGCTTGGTTCTAGTAGTATACTAAATTAATAGCACTACATGATGATATATTTTACAAAGCATTAAAGTGCCCTAGGTGTTGCTAAGACATTCATGTATCAGGAGAGACCTGGAGTTCTTCCACAAAGAGAAATGTATCTGCCTATGCAATCACAGAGATGTGGAAAACAGAAAATGATATTAATAGGGAAAAAGAAAGTAATTACTTTGTGATCTTACAAAAATTATAAAATACTATTAATTTTATCGTTGGTATTCTCTCAGATCTTGCTTATTACTGTCCTTATAATTATTTGATTTGACAAGGAAAGTCATCATTATCCCAAATTACAATAACAGAATGAACATATTAGGCATTATGACAGAATAATTTATGAATCAAGCAAGAGCTTATAAGCAAGTACTGCCAACACTATTTTATTTGCAGTGATGGAAACCAAGAGTTGGTGACAGCTGCTATCTCAACTATAGGGTGAAATTCACTACTGCCTTCTTTTAGGAAGTACCAGGGGAAAAAATGCATGAAAATGGAAAATAACAAAGGGATTGATACTCCTCTCAACTGGAAAAAAAAAAATCTTCTCATTGATTGCAAAAGAAATTATAAGTATGTTGTTTTAACATAGATGTGATGTTTTAACATAGGATAAAAAGAAAATTCAGAATCTCAGTTTATAAATGTAATTTTATTAAGTAAAAAATAAATGGGAGTAATGCTGACTATATTAAATCAAACAGCTCCAGGAAACCTTAATTGTATGACAGGTCAATTAAATATTTTTTAGGTAACAAACACTTGGATTATGTTAGGAAGTTTAATACTAATAATTGACACAACTCTCTACAGATGAAGGAAGGATATTTCAAAGTTCTCATGTTGGTAAGACATGCCTGGAAAGAGGACTTTGCTTATTCTGAGCATGCAAAGTTGAATATAGTAACTGCAAGTCAATTTTGATAGCAACAGAGAAAATAGGAGAAAATATTTATCTTTTCATCAAGTCTTAGCTTTTACCGATAGAAATCTACACCTCTATGGATTTGCCAAAATAATAACTTGATTTTGAGGCAACTATATGTTCCTTGCAATTGTCAGTCACTTTTTACAAATCATGAGCCTACAATGTATTTGCCATTCACTATCAGAAAAAATTGTCAATGTCTTTCTGGATAGACAATTGTATTAGCAATAAAAATTAGTCTTTCTGTTGGAAATTTGAGGAAACCTTACAATCAAGATTTCTTTTTCTTAACCTAGACAAAGCATACCAGACCATGCTAAAAGAAGCAGTCTGCGCCTGTATGAAGAAGGAAGTAGATGATGCATTTTAAAAGGCCATTGTAAAATTTATTGAACTTACTGACTTCCGATTGTAGATCTTACTGGTTTTTTGTAGTCAACGGAGTTTTTACCTGTGCACTAAGAGCATAAAAGGAAACGTTTGTATTACTCTGTAACTGATTTGAGGTGAAAGAAAGTGAAAAAATATGAAGACACAATTAAAAATTTTAAACAACAATTCGGACAAAAAATTAAATTTACCACTTAAACTATTATATAGACTGCATTTTTTTTTAATTGTTCAGTTTTTGTTTTGGTTTTCCCAGGCCTCTGCCGTAATATCCAAAACAATGTACCATTAAATTTGGAAACATTCTTCTAAAAAAAAAAAAGAATTAAAATTCTTATCCTAATCCCATTGTAATCAACCAAAGAAATCATTGTGATTTATTTGGCAGCTGAATAATGTCGTACTTAAATATAAATCAAAGTGACAACATATGTGCTGACCTTCACTATAGCCAGGTTTATTGGACTTCATTTTGAAATACTCAAAGAGAAGTTCTGTCTTCACAACACATTTGGAAGAGAATTTAATATTGTTCTCCATGTACCTTTCTAAAGAGCAGAATTTTAAGCCACTTTATTAATGTCATTTTGGGACAGGGTTTCAGGTTTTTTTTTCTCTAACTGATTGCAACCTGAGAATTTTCTTCTTATGGTCAAGTTTCTTAACTTTTTTTAATTCTTTGACAAAAAGAGCATTTTTTAAGGAAACGAGTAAAAATACCCAAATCATTCTAATTCATCTCTAGTAAAATAAAAGACTCCAATTATGACAAGTTGCATGTAGCAGAAGTATGTGTGGTTTAGATTCTGTAAGAATGTTCTGTATTTTTATTAACCTTTCAGTTCTGATGTGATTTATATGCATTTCCTGATTATCAGGCTTACTAGAAATTTTTTTATTTCAGTTGTTCTTAAAATCTCACTTTTGCTTTATTGAAATGTATAATAGATTGTAATGGTGTAAAAATTTCCACCACCAACAACCTCAAAATAGTACTGAGAAATGAATTCCATTTATGCATGACTTATGAAATACTTAAGGCCTATTCCATACCTAATGTTAGTCAGTCCTCAGTAGATCAGACATTTATGAGACATTTTGTTAACTTCTAATTCATTAGATTTAATTTAGGAACACTTTTTTTTTTTTTTTTTTTTTTTTTTTTAATAGATAACTATATGTTGGGGATTAGGTTTGTTCCTTTTACTTAGAGAATTTTTCCCCATAAAGTTGCTAGGAGACTAAGCACTGGGTGCTTATGGGTGCTTGACCAAAACAAGGAAGTGTCCAAAGGCAAGGTTTGGGGGGATGCTTTCTGATAATGGCCCAGCTGTTAAAACTGGGTGCAGCAATGTTTCTTATCTCTTTCACCACCATCCTCTCTCTAGGGGGGTATCTGCTGATATTATCTGAACTTATACAAGGTAACAAATTATTTGAAATTGACAGACATCTTTCTGAAAAACATTAATGCTTTAAATTTAAAATAATTAATATTTTCACATTGTGATTTTAAATTTAAAGAAAAATATATATTTAGATTTGGCTCAAGAAGGACAGAAGATTAGAACACAAAAAAAAAGAAATCATCTGGAGTTGAGAATTCTGTTTTTTGAATTTTTTTCTGGCAGAAAGAATTATGCTCAGCTGAAGAGCAAAATCTTTTTTATCTATTGCTAAATTTTGGAGATGAAAACTGACTTTCATGAATTTGGATAAAACCCAGAGCACTTCAGATAATATTTTTTATCTTTCTAGGAAAATGGTGGTAGCAAAAAGGTAGTTTCATTAAAAAGCATAGTAAGAACACCATGGTTTCCTCTTGATTCTTCAGCTCATTGGTTTGCATCCATATCTAGGTTGCAGAAAACTTTTGCTTTTCTCTCATGTCTGAAGGGATTAGCAGGAATTCATGCCACTTCTTTGATGAGTGTTGTGCATCAGCATATCATTCTTTTGAGAAGTGATTCTCTCAATCCCTCTTGACAAAGAGTTTAATTTAGTCTGTAATATTTAAATATTCATGTTATATGAAACTAAAGACTTCTTTACTTGGAGCAGTTAATTGCTCTCAGAGATGGAAATGTTATGGTCAACAGTTTAAACATCATCAGAAAGAAATTTTGCTTATTATGGTAAAACTGTATAAAGAAGGTGCAACCACCAAAGTCCACTGCTACCTGAATATGCCTGACTGGAACTTTAAGTTGTGAGTAAAGCCACCTAAGGGAACTTGAGATAAGATATAGGTAACAATTGTCCAATTATCTCAGGTCTAGGATGAAATCAACAAAGCTGAGGGAAAAAAATGCATTCACAGGAAAGCCAAACCCAGTTCTGAAAATTACCTGTGGCTGGGTTTGAGGTGGAGGAGGCCCTAGTCCATAGATTCATCTGCGGAGGCCAGATTTGCACATACCCCTTCCCATCCAAGGAGGAGGGAGAAAATTTTTGGGTTGTGTAGCACAACCTCTGGTCAGAGGAGATGAACAGACATCCTCCCTTACAAAACGTGATATTTCTACCCCACCCTGGCAAGGGCACATCGATGGGATATTCATGTGAGAGGTAGCTTAGGGAGAGTCATAAACCATCAAACACCCCCAAAGTACTACCCTGGACCCATTCCTGATGTTTTGCAGCAGAGCACTGCACATGATGCAAAGTGATGCAACAGATCTGTTAGGCTGTCTGCAAGAAACAGTGTCAAACTTCCTCACACTGCCGGGGGAGGTACCTGTGCATTCCCACCTGGCCCAGGAGGACCAGATAGAGATGATCAACAGGATGCCCTTGGGATCCACAGCGTGGTGATATTTTCTACTTAATCTGTCTCTCTCTCTCTCTCTCTCTCTTTTTTCCTGGTACATAACATCCATACTATTGACTATGGCATATTAATTCATTTACACCTTAACTCAGGAAGAGGCATCTATCTAAACATTTTAATAGCTGGCTCTTAACAGTTGTTCCAATGGAAAACTCAAATTGAAACCTTCTAAAGCATATGATTTCTATAGCTAGGTTAACACAAACCCAGTGAAACAGATTTAATTTTTAGTGAAATAGTATATTCAGTTCTTTCCTTTTTTTCATTTTTGTTCAAGAAAAAAAGCTATGTTAGATACATCAAAAAAGAAAAGCCATCTCTGCATATGGACTAGGACTTCTAACAGGAAGACACACAAGACGGTTGCAAGGTTCCTCTTTTCTTTGCTCTTTTTGACCTAGTAAAAGACGTTATATAACTTTCAGCAGTTGAAAAAAAATACAAAAATTGATAGAAAGAGCTCTCTGCCTGAGATATATTTCCAACAATTATTGATTATGATAATTTCATTATAAAAAGACAATTTCACGTAACAATGTTTTCTGTGAATCCTAGTTCAGCATAAAATTTACATTATCTACTAGTTCACAATAAACAAAAAAGGAAACAGTGGTTGAAGTACACAAACGCTTATCCACAAGAAGTTTTCCTTCATCAGTATCAAGGGTGGTACTTCTTAAGTAAGATTTAGGATCACAGTGGTTAATAAAAAGTGACTGTAAGAAAAAAAGGCAGAAGAGATTTTGGCTGAAGGTACATATGGATAGAGTGCAGTAGTGGTAAAACCTTGGGAAGAATTAACATCCTGGAAAATGAAGTGTGCTAATAGTAATACTTTGTTCTTAACCTCTGACACAGCATTATACATTTCTTGTTCCTGCTTTGTGAGTACCTCTGGTGTACAAGAGAAATCACATTTCATTATATGGGCCCGAAATACATTCCCGGTATATATTCCCCAGTACATGCTCCAATTACTTACTGGAATTTCTCAGCACAGGAGTGTAACACAAAAGTGGTGCAGTGATGTAACAGGAGTTTTATTAAACTCATTCAAATATGCATCTTCACTCATTGATGTAAATGAGACGAATAAGCCCAGGCAGAAATAATCAGACTCGGTGCAATGTTCAAACTGAACATTAAAAAATTGTCTTTGTTAACATCCATAATTTTCAAACTAATGATTATTTTTAATCTTTTCCCCATCCTGGTCAGAAAGTCTTCATTGAGCTAGAATACATTGTAAATTTAAATTAATTCAAGGTAGAATTTGAAAGTCAAAAGTATGCAACAAGTGCCTGAAACTCAGGAGATTTGAAAATCTCCATCGCTTTTTGTTTCTGGTAGACTGCTACAGATTATTAGAAGCAGTATTATATTTGACAGTGCTGGTCCTCATAAAACAGAAAAATAATATACTAAAATGAGATTTATTTTACAAATAAATTAAACCAGATAAATCAAGGAGATTAATTAAAGCTCCACCAACATTTAAATACAGATTTGTGATCTCAAATAAAGCTGATGGTACCTGACAGACTTACAAATCCTACAGGTTTTAGATTCTCCAGGATCCACACACCCAAGAAGACCAAGGTTTTCATCCTCAAGGAATTACCCTAGGAAATACCTTAGGTGACCTGAGCCTGAGTTCTCAATGCAGGCCCAATGCTCAAAGGAGGATCTGACTCATCTGATCTTTCTGCAGGGCTTCATTTATAGCCCATTCATACCTCATCTTTGGTCAAATATGGGCTGGACTGTGAGGTCTCCAGAATTCCCTGCCATATTCAGATGTTCAATGTTAGAAGACCCATCCTCTCTTCTCCGACTAAACACCCTCTTCTATATTATTAGTAGATAAAAATAGATATTGCTATTGACAGAACATCAATGGTGATAGAATAGTGAAAGATATCCTGTCTCACCTGAGGAAAAGAAAAAAATAAACCGCAGCAGTGTCTTTTGTAGTCCAAAAATTTCTGGTTCACTGGTGTGAGAGACTGGACAAATTGATGTCTTGAGACATTTTGGGAGGCACAGTGTGCAGGAAGGGGCAGGTCTGGCCTTGCCCTTGCAAAGCAGTGCCCTGCTCCACCCCACCACCCTTAGAGCCTGTATCCCAACCCAGCAGAGCTGCCAGTCATGGCACACTGGAAGCAGTGCTCCACACTCCCCTAACCCAGCTCCTGAGTGGACAAATGACCACAAATCCCACCTGGGAGAAGGGGCCAGGAAGGCCAAGGGATATTTAGGCCAAACACAAGACCATCACTGTCGGGACCCTACCTCTGGGATTTGTTGCTGTTCCCAATCCTGTAAGACTTTGCTTTTCATTCACTTAGGAAGATATCTATCTTTTTTAGCTGAAGAAGAGGTTTTAGAAGAAATATCCAGCTGATTATCCACTATTATCCCCACACCCTTGGAAAATCTTCACATTCTGAAATGTGCCATAGAATTTGTACTTAGATAAGTGAAATATATGTGCCCACAGTAAAATATGTATTATTTGTTTATTAAAAAAATCTATGTCTGGCACCATGTTGGTGTCATATTTACTATTTATCAGTCCCCTGACATTGGACCACCTGCATATTTTACCAGTGATTCTAATATTTAGATGAAAGAAATAGCTAGAATCAAAGTTAATTCTGGAATCCATCTAGGAATAACATTCAGTAAGTGATAATTCCCTATTTATAAATATTTTTGAGAATTTAACAAATCTATCATATTATTTTTGTATTGTTTCAAGGGGTTTTTTTATGATAAAAAACCCAGGACATACGAATATACATGTTTAATTTGGTCATAATCCCATTGCTGCATCAGTGTTGAAATATAAAATCATTTGCATCCATTTAAATCTGGACAAACTATTGTTTAGTCAAAGCAATATGAAGACTTTCTTGTCTTCTTTATGATATATGATTATTATTGAAATAAATGGAAATAAATGAGTAACTTGTTTTCTCTCTCAATAATGAATAGGGAAAAGAGAATCAGTTCTACCTCTATCCTTGTACCCTTTCTTTGTAAGCAAAATTTGTCTTTCACCCATGTTTATAATATAGGTTTCAGGACCTTGGCACCAGTTCTTTCTTCTCATAAATGCAGCTTGACTGTACCACAACCCTCAAGAAAAAAAAAATTCCATTTCTTAATTAAACCAGCAAACAAACAAATCTTTCTCCTTTTTCATCCTGACCTTGTCGTCTCTTCAGCTCTCACTTCCTTCCCTCAATCAGGGAAGCAGAGAGTACTCTAATATAACTATTTAGGAGAGGGAAAGTAACATAATTAGAGTTTAAGGTCATTCATCAGTAGTGGTTTTCAACTTCACAGTGATTCTCTGCCTCTTTTAAAAGGTTCATGAACTTCCATGTATTAATCAGTTTATGTGTGCAAGCTTATTAGCAGGCATATTTCAGGTTTCTATAAAAGATGCAGACAGTGGAGCAGATGCTATGGGCAACCCTTGGATCTGAAAAGTACAAAAGTAGATTAAACAAAAGCAGAAGACAACATATGCACAGAAGTTAAGTTGCAGTCATTTAATTGTCAGTCTATTTTATCATGAGTCTGCATATGTTTCGAAGTACAAGCAATGACAAAAGTCCAGCACAGAACTTAACTATCTGCTTAACTTTTGGCATTGTTAGAATTTAAAGGAAACAGAGATGTTCTTAAGCTTAAACAGAGACTTGAATCTTTTGGTATCTATATGTTCTTATTGGACACATTTGATAAGGGAGGATAGAGATAACATTTTTTTTCACAATTCAAAAAAATTATTTGAGTTACTAGCATTCAGTAGAAAAAAAAGATATGCAGCAAAATTGCAATTTAGGAGCAAATTAAGATACCTGAAAGTGGTGGGTACTTGTGCAGTGAAGGTCTAAAATTTGGCTGTTGTCAGTAGGGACCTGGAGAGTTCAGTCAAAAGAGCCAGGAGAACAATTTTGCACTACCTCTTGTCCATCTAGTGAAAAAAACCTCCGAGTGCTGTTGACTTCATTGCCTAAAACAAGGGGTTTTGCAAAATCTGACTCACTTACAAACTGACACCTTCACACATAGATTTCAGGTTCTTCACCTCCAAATGAGTATCGTTAAATTCTTTTTAGATGAATCCCAGCCTAAATCTCTCCTTATAAACATAAAACTCACTAATATGCTCTGCCCACAGAACTTTAAACATTTACAGTGTCTAAAAACTGAAGATAAGCAAATTCAATTCAATAATAGAATTTTTAAATTTAAATTATGAGAGAATTATCTACCAGACTAGCTATAGAGAGTTCTAATTGTGCATCAGACAGAATATTAAAAATTAGATGGGTTGTTTCTCTAGTTGACATCATCACTTGAGACTGTTAATCCTAGCTTTTACTATAGGTCACATTTTGGCATTATAATCCATGATATTTGATTTATCACAGGACTCACAGATTTACCTCAGTAAAATTTAGAGCCCAGCACTGGTTTTTACTACCCAATCTCAACCAAGTTTGCAAAACAGTGTTGATTATTTTGGCTTGGTTTTATTTTTAAAAAACATTAGATTTACACTTCAAACGTCAAAACGCAGACTTATTGCCTAATAAAGAACAACCCATGCAAACTACAAATTTCTATTTCAAAAACACCAGCTGCTCACTCACAGCATTTGTGGCAACAGGATTTTAATTTTAAGCATAGATCAGAGTAATTAGTGCAGTTCTGAGACAATACTTAATGTCATTAAATGAGCAATCAGTTGTGCAAGCTTCTAGAATGAAGGGAATTATCATATTAATAAATCTGGGCAACCAAAACCAACCCTTTCCCTACATTTTTTGTTTATCTGGGTAGTAGTCTCTTTTTATTTTTTTTCATTTCTGTTTTTTCAGAGATGATTGATGCTGTGGAGAAGGAGAATTGAGAAAGGCTATCAGACTGGTTGATCAGTTTTCTAACCTTTACTCTTCTGATTTTTTCCCTGATCCCACTGGGAACAGTGGGAGAGGGGCTGTGTGGGACTCAGTTGCTGGCTAGGGTTAAACCACAACAGTTGAATACAACACCTTCCCTAGACACTCAGAATTTATACTTTATGAATGTAGTGGTATAGGCTTTGTTCATAGTTTAGAGGAGTGACATACCAGAAGATTTAGTTTGCTTTGTATCTCGTTTTTACAACTGAAAACTCTCCAAGGAAAATATTGTCTAATACTGGCTACTGTTTTTATATTTAATGAACATAATACTTCCCTTTCTCAAGATGTCTTGAAAACCAAAGTGCTTCTGTAATTTGCATATGTTCAGTAATTTTTCTAAAACAAAGGGGAAGGAAGGAAAGGAATTAATGAGACAGAAAAGTTTAAGAAATAATTAATTTCAGTAAATAGTACTCCATGTTGCCAATGCTTTGCCTATGCATTACCATTAATCTTTCTGTACTAAACATTAAAAAGTTTATCTGTAATAGAACAAAAAAAATTTAAAATTACTCCTAGTCAGGGATGGGAGTGATGTTGGTTTTATTGGCAATGAATGTTAATAAAATGAAAATGGATTTTAAAATCTGCACATTGTTAGAATTTGTCTTTTCATTTAAAATGGTATCACATTGTTCCTCAAAGTAGTAAACTTAGCCTTTGACTTCTGAATTCTCAAATGTCTTGAACAAAACTTTATAGTCTCTTAAGGAAATTTGTTCCAAAAGTAAAATTAGGCCAAGTATTGTGTTATTCTCTTTTCAAAATGGTTATTATTTTTTTATCCATCTGAAATTATCATTTCTACTTCAGTTCTACTTCATGGTTTGAAGGCCATAATTTTTGGGGAGGGAGGGGAGTGTCAGAAAGGAAAAATACATTTTTTTATTAAAAATCCTATTTTAAGATGCAGCATTTCCAATTAAGCTGTTAGGGAAAGAAAGCCCAGATGCTACAATTGACATGCATACTACAGAAAGCAGAACTGGTTTTTTTTGACAGTTATCAATAGCTTCAAATATCACCAAATCTGTGACTACCATTGCAGTAATACCTGTGGAATTAAAAAACATGTATTAGTAAAAGCTACCAAAACCATTGCATTCTACACTTACAAACTGATTTTCACACATGAAATACATGACATTTCAAGAAAATAAAATATAAAATTGGCCTAGTTCTCCTAATCTTTGTCATACAACTTTAGATGCTATGTGTGTTTATCTATGTCTATTATGCCATTCACTGCACTTTAGTGGATCAAGGGAAAGTTCTGTTCTGCTTCATACATTTGGTAAATTTTTGTTTACATGAAGGTGTTTCTAAAATAAACTCACAATGCAGTGAGACACCGGATGAAGGATGCTATTATGGAACAGTATTTCTGCGGACAGTTTAGAATATATAAAGTACATAAATAAATTCAAAATTATTTATTTGAAATAAATAAATTTCAAAAAACCTTCAATGTAACTGCTAGTTCCTTTGAAAGCATATTTTCTGGAAAGGGACCCATACTCTAAAGAACTGCTTTCTGAAAGGAAAGTGGTGATATTTAACCCTTCAGGATCATGCTCTCTTCTTGTTATTTCTTATAAACATCTAATTTTTTATTATGTTACCACTCTTTATTTATTTCTTTTAATTTTTTTAATTATTTTATTTTAACTATTATGGTTATATTTAAAGCCTAGGTGATCTTCTTCAGCTGAGTAAAATTTTACTATAGAAAAATAGGCTGCATGACAAGACAACCTAAACCTCTATTGCTTTTTCTGTTACTTTCACTTATCTGAGGTGAGGAGGAGAAACTGGAGACAAACTGTTCCATAACATAATCATAAACATGTGATCCAAAAAGAAATTAAAAACAACTTGTCCATTCCTTTATGTAATCATTTCCTGTTGGGAAATAAGGTAATAAACCATTCTTGAGTTAAAATGTCAAGCTGTGGTGCTATTTGTGTGTAATGATTGAGGCATAAACTACAGTATGTTTGGGAGAAGTCCCAAAGAGTAAAATATTAATGAACTTAAAAATTGATTTTGATATGGGTCCCTGAGGCCAAAAATGACAACTTTCCCGACATGCTACTTTGCTACTCAGCCAGTGTGGAAGGTTTTTGAGATTTGATTTCACCCTGCTGGGAAGTGGTAGCTAGAACATCCACTTTGAATTTTTCAGAACACACAGTAAATTACAGGAGGAAACTGTCTGATGCAATTTACTTAACATTTTAATCTGTTAATTTTCTTACACATTTCATATTCTACTTCTGAGACAGAATTACTATGTTTTAACTCAGAGCTGCCCAGAGAGTTCTGATCTAAGAATTTTTATTTGCATTTTCTAATTAGAAGAACTTCACACATTAGAAATCACAATATAATGAGAAGGGGTCAGGTTTTCTTGTTTTGTTTTTTTTTTGGGTTTTTTTGGGTTGTTTTTTTTTTTTGTTTGTTTGTTTGTTGTTTTTTTTTTCCTTTATCAGCCTCATAAACACTGTGGTCACAAAGCCTGATCCATCCTGTGCATTTTCTTTTCTTGCTACAGTGTTTGTCAGTGAAATGAAGCATCAGAGAATTTTAATACCCAGTATAATCTCTGCAAGACAGTAATATACTGTGTAACTCTGACCTTTTCAATGTTGTGTAATTTGATTGGCAGGCAGCCATTCTATTTCTCTGCTACATTTTTGGCAATTTAAATCTCAAAAGAGAGGCTGTATGACCAACCAGTCAAAATACGAAGTATGTCAGATGCAGTGAGTAAGGTTCAGTAATATAATTTGCAGATTACTTTAGAGACAACTGAGAAATTATATTCTTGTCAACAATCAATTATTGTATGATAATAGTGTTGATAAAAAGTCAAAAAGAAAAAAAAATCTAAGGAATCAAAAATGATCCTTTGGATACTGATGAGAAGTATGGTGTTACTGGGATCAAGGGGAGTGGGGAAATGCCCATATGGACAAAAGACATATATAACCCAATCTAATCTTTAATATTTTATAAGTACATTTCCAAAGATCTCTGACTGTCATTTTGATCCTTCTTTGTTCTGGCATAAAAGGAAAATACAGAAAAAAAAAAAAAAGGGGAAAGAGAAGAAAAAAACAAAACAACAACTGTGTGAAAATTAAATGCAAAAGGAAGAAGAGTGTCTAAAATCTCTTGCTAATGATTATTGCAGGAAAAAAAGCCAGTAAAGTCTAAAATCTAATGACTTTATATTCTCTGACAGCACATCAAAGCTGGTATCCAGAACTTAAAAGACTGAAGTACAGATGGAAAATAAGATGTCTAAAATCTTGGCATCTAAGACTGAGCTAGTCTCTCCCGGGTCTCTTTCTAATCAAGGTAACATCAAGGTAACAATTGCTTTGGCTCAATCTTAGACGGATTAGATGTATTTCCTTCTAAA
Organism: Cettia cetti; assembly: GCA_013401135.1. Lineage (NCBI taxonomy): Eukaryota > Metazoa > Chordata > Aves > Passeriformes > Sylviidae > Cettia > Cettia cetti. Next base: position 24,303 of record VZUI01076341.1, read on the forward strand.
GGTGCCTACTTCCATCCACTGTTTACAGAGTGAAGCCCAGCAAGAGCTCAGATACTGAGTTTTCAGCAAGGCAAGTTGACCTTGTCTTGATGCCAGATACCCATCCAGCTTCTTTTCTCAACAGCACGGGGGGAAAAGGAAAGAGCTTGTGGGTCTAGATAAAGACAAGAAGATCATTTATTAATTACCATCATAGGAAAAACAGACTTGACTTGGTGAAAATTAATTTTATTCATTGTCAAGTAAAACAATTTGGATACTGAGAAATAAAGACAGAATACCTTTGAGTCCACTCTATTTCCCAGTCTCCATGCAATTCCTTCATTCCTGGCTCATCCATCTCCCCTCACCCTGAGCAGAGCATCTGGAATGGGAAGTAGAAGATTGTCCATTAAAACGTCCTGAAAATTCTTCCTCCACAAACTTTTCTGCTGCTTCAATATGATTCTTTCCCATGGGATACTTTTAAGAGCTGCTCTGGCCTCAGTCCTCTCCATAGGCTGCAGTCCTCCAGGATAAAACCAATCCAGACTGTGCTTTCAACCAGCAGCAGTTGGGAGAACCTGCTCCAGCATGGGCTCTTCATGGCATGCAGATTTTTTCAGAAGTAGCCACTCTGGCATGGCTGTCTCCATTGCCTGCAGGAACACTCCTGCTCTGCTCTGGTCTCCTCCACAAGCTGCAGGGTGCTCCTGGAGCACCACTGCCTCTCCTTGTACTCTCATCTTGGTGTCTGCAGGGCTGTTTCTCATCCTTTTCCTCTCCCTCTCACACTGCTGCACACTGTTTTGTCCTATATTCAGCTTTGTCCTGTGGTGGGTGTGCTGCAGAGATGGCTGGAATTGGCTGGAACCAGCTGCATCCAACATGGTCAGCCTTGGTCTTAGCTCACAGAGGACACCCTTGGAGTGACCCATTGCCAGAATATTAGCATGGATACCCAATGCAAAACAGCATAAATACACTACCTCAGTCTCTGAAAAAAAACAACCCTGAGCTCTGGATACAGAATATGTATCCCTATTTGCGGTTTAAAGAATAAATTGTGATTTCTCCATTTACCTGCAGGGTAACTTCAGACTGTGAACATACTATGATACATTATCAAATTAAAATATTGCTTTTCAAACAAGATACATACCTCCACTTTCCAATGTATATGATTTAAATGTTATTTATCAATATTAATAGTGCTTTTCAGCTGTGGAAGAATCACATTAATCTTTTATGGAAATACTTTTAGCTACAGTAAAGAAAAAGATCCTTCCAAACTTCTTAGATACAAAAACCTGGAAGGCAGATTTGCTTTGCTCATGAAGAAATGTTAGAGGACAGCAAATATTCCCTTTCTACTTCTCTTCTTTTCCCCTTTCAATTATGTTTGTACCATGTTTCACTGAAGAGGGATAGTTCCTGTGTACAGCAAGTCCCTTGCTCCAAACGGCAGTGATGAGTAAGGAGCCCAAGGCTCTATCCTTCTGTCTGACAAGCACAGATGCTGTACTTCCTTGAGCAGTATTAACGAGCGTAGCCCCAGCGCCTACATGTCAATGTTTTATAGTAGTATAAACCGACACTGGTAATAGTGGAGAAAGCTGAAAGCTGCAGGTCCTCTTGCCTTTGTTAAATGAGCAATGACTTATCTCACTGGTATCAGTGAATCTGCTTGTCAGCCTGCTTAAATGGAGGGAACATTTAGAACAACACACAGGTGGATAGAAGCTGAAAAAATCTGAAGTCACTGTCCCAAACCAGAGTTCAATAAAACACCTGAGAAATTCAGAATGAGTTCCTTGGAGCTGTATAAAATATGTGGAGGCTCTAGCACTAGTATTTTACCTGTGTAATGGTGTATGCTTGTATATGAAAGGATGCCAAGGGCAACAGGGAGTAAGAAGAAATGAAGGATTGATGGAAACCAAAACAACTGTGCACTAGTGCTTGTAGTAACTGAAAAGGCTGGTTAGAAAACAGAAAATGTTTAAATTTATTTCTCTGGCTTGATAGGGCCATTTGACTTGTTCATGAAAATCAACAGAACTGAACATGAAATAACTAAGTATCATCTGCAATTTTTCTGAACAATGGAAACATCTCAAACTATTGGCTACCTGCCCAAGGGAAAAAATAAAAACAAATTGAATCCACCCAAAAAACTTGATAAACCAAAACCCCAAAAGTTTTTTTAGGTTATTAAAAAAAGAAGAACCCCAAAAGTTTTTTTAGGTTATTAAAAGAAGAAGAAATAATATACTATATCATTACTCAAAATTATTTTGAATATGTGTTATACAAATAAACTGCGTACTTCCCAATAAATGCTGTTTTGTCCATTGATAAGAATTTCTTGCTGCTGCAGTCACAGTTACATATTCCCTATTCTCTACTCCAGACCCAAATCTGTCTGCTATAAGCTATGAAAAAAAAAAATCTTTCAAATATATCTTCAAAGAAAATTTGCCTTGGTGATAGTCTGGAAGGGGAAAAGACTATTTCTAAACAAAAATAGTTCAAAAATCTAAAAAATTATTATTAATCTGACTTCAAATTTAACATTTTAATGAAACTGACATAATCCTGATTTGCATAAATTCATTTTAACATTTCAGTCAGCTAGAAAACACTTCTTGTTCTTTCCAACATACTAAATAAAAATCACAAATATTTCTGAGACATTGAGATTTGTTAGAGAGTCTGTAAAAAGTCTCCTGTAGAGTTATGACAACAGCATACCAGCCATAGTCCTCATGCAAAAGAAATCTTCTTCACCTCTTGTATTTATAAAATATTATTAAATTGTGCATAATGAGATCTGGATGAAAGACCACAGTTCTGTAACTGTGTTTCCTGTACTACATTCTGTGAGTGACAAATGCTTAATGGCTTAAACATTTCTAAAATCATCAGAGGACCTTTGCTCACTATAGCAAACTGCAAAGAAGCCACTGCTCTTCTGCAACCACTGAAGTACACCAGACCCTAAACAGGCCAACTAAGTGGAATTTGGACTGTGACAGGAACCTGAGATAAGATAAAGGGGATACTATTGTCCAATCATCCTAGGTCTGCAGAGAAGAATGTATTCACAGGTGATACTGGAAGAGATTGGAACACTGATGGTTCAAACATTCAGGGGACAAGCTGATGTGCAAAGTACCCATCTCAGGCTACAGCTGGTGCCGACTGAGGTAAGAAAAAGGGGAACTCTGTGAGGTTGGTTGGTACTGTCTCTTGGTCCTTACACAAGTGAACTCAGAGGTGATAACTCCCCTGGCAGGGAAGAAGATTCATATGTAGGCTGAAGGTCCATACCCCAGAGGGCTGTGAGCCCTTCAGATGGACCTTGACAGGGTGGAGAGATTGGCAGAGAAAAACAGGCTGAAATTCAAAAAAGGCAAATGTAGGATCCTGTACCTGGTGAGGAACAGTCCCAAGGACCAGTACAAACTGGGGGTTGACCTGCTGGAAAGCAGCTCTATGGAGAAGAACCTGGGGGTCCTGGTGGACAACAAGCTGTCAGTGAGCCAGCAGTGCCCTTGTGGTCATGAAGGTCGATGTTATCCTGGGGTGCATTAGGAAGAACACTGGCAGTAAGTTGAGGGAGGTGGTTCTGCCCCTCTACTCAGCCCTAGTGAGGCACAGTTCCGGGCTTCTCAGGATAAGAGAGACATGGAACTCCTGAAACAGGTCCAATGGAGGGTGACAAAGATGATTAAGGGATTGGAATATCTCTCTTAAAAGGAGAGACTGAGGGCGTTGGGTCTGTTCAGCTCTGAGAAAGGACAACTGAGAAGGGCCTTCATCAATGTGTGTAAGTGTCTGAAGGGAGACTGTCAAGAGGATGGATCCAGCTCTTCTTGGTGGTGCCAAGCAATAGTACAAGAGGGTACAGGCAGAAACTGATGCACAGGGAAGTTTCACCTGAACATGAGAAGCAACTTCTTCACTGTGCACCCTCACACACCCACTGCACACCAGAAGAGATTGCTCAGGGAGACTGTAGAGCTTCCCTCTCTGGATATATTCAAAAGCCATCTGGATACAATCCTGAGTAGTGTGCTTTAAGATGAGTCTTGATCAGTGAGGTTGGACTAGACAACCTCCAGTGGTCCCTTCCAATCTTGCCCATTCTGTGACTATGTGTTTCTGCAACTCAGAAAATTGGGAGAAAAATCCTCCTTTTTTACTTCATTAATAAAGGACAAGGTGTTTGAGACTGGGAAGTGTCATGGGAAGTGTCATGTTATATGAGGCTTTTAGATAGCAACTCGCATTCATCTGTTATTACTTCATTAAATATTTCAGACTATCTCTTTTTGTATTCTATTCCAACTACACAAAACATTCTTATTAGATTATCAGTTAAATAAACTTGTTAACTTTCACCTACAACTGGTGTAATTAATTACATTTCTTATCTTTTATCTCTGTTTCAATTCTGAGAGCAAGAAAACACATTTTATGTCAGTTTCTAGAGGGAAAAATCTGAAAGAACATACTGCTCTAGAATGTAATACACGAATCTGAAAAAACCTTTTATAATGGAGGCATGGTAGTATGAACCATGTGGTAGTATGTATTATTGTACATCTTTATGTTAAAACATCTGCACTTTTCACTGACACAAAGACCTTTTCATTAGCTGAGGGCCCTTTACCCACCTAATCCATCTAAATTTATTTTTTTGATCCTTGAAAAAAACTTTGTTTGACATTAATACTATTCAGGCTCTAAGGAAGTATCACAAACAAAAACTTTTGGAAAAAACCAACAACTTACGTCAGTGAGTCTATGGTCAAAAGTAAAATTACCTACTTCCTTCAATTTTCTACAGATATAATTAAATAGCAAATATACATATTTTTTTAACAAGAAGAGCCATTAGCAAAATTACAAGGATTTAAGAAAATATCTGTAATACAACTACAACCTTCTTCTAAAGGGTTCAAATGGGAAAGTATTTTGTAGAACGAAAAATCCCATATTTTTTGCAAATTCCTAGTATATATCAACAGATGTCAATCAGCAGTTGATTAGAAAAAAAAAAAAAAAAAGAGGATTCCAAATGTTTCTGGGATATATTCATAGAGTGGCCAGTTACATTATTTTGGAAAATTTATGTTTTGGTCCTCATTTCATCTCTGAGTATTTTAAGTTTATAAGTCTCATGGGTGTATTTGGGAATAAGAAAGTCCATAAAAGTTAGACTTTTATATATCATCAAGGGTGTTAGAGCATATAATATTAGTACTGAAATTTAATGTCAGTGTAAAGGTTGGCCAACCAAGGTACATCTAAGTGAAGAAACCTGAAAAAATTTAGAGAGAGAAAACAAATTTAAAAACCAGGCCAAGCAGGGCACATTTTAAACAATTTGCACCTGAGGGAGTGCCTCTTCTAAAGATACTGACAAATACAGAAAATATTTTAGGAAATCAGGTTTGTACCTGTAATCAAACACCTCAGCATGGCTCAAGGGTGTTGGCTTTTGGAGACCTGAGTTATCCTTTGATTTCTCAAGGAACTTTATTCTCTCTTTCTATACTTTTCTTTTTCTACAACATTTCTGCTTAGGCGTTTTGCAATATAAGTTACAACTGAACTATATGGAAAAATCAGTGTCATTAAAAAATAGGGCATCAAACAAGACTAAACATGAAACATTATGGATGCTCTCTGTGATTGTTATCTTCCACAAAAACTGTGTTGGACTTGGAGATCCTGTCAAATGGAATGAAAAATTCATAATACTATGTAGTCAAATACTCTAGAATTTTACAATTGTCAGGCTAACATATTCAGTTTTAGAATATGTGGCTTGTTTCGTACAGTTTTCCATGTGTTTTGGTAAGATTAAAACACTTTTAATTGTATAACTGGATGGGAGACAGAAAAGAATACAAAAAAGAGAAAGAGAGAGAGAGAAAGAGAAAGAGAGAGAGAAAGGGAGAGGGTTAAAAATGGGGCAAAAAGCAGGATGTAAAATATTAAGGGTAAGAAAATCAGAAAGAGCAATGATTAACACTTGTTGGGACTGATTTTCATTTTCCTTAAGTCAGTCATAAACATGAAAATGAATATAACAGGAATCAGGTCAGACCCTTGAGCTGTAATTGACTGGTTCTGAATTCACTGGGTTTTTTACTTCTCTGTAGGCACTAACAGGATGCCAGTCTTGGGATGCAGAATTGCTGTAACCCTGCATGTTTCAAAAAATCCTTTAAATCTATTTACTACCCTCTGAGGATTTGACCTATTGTTTAGAATTTCCATAGTTACAGAATTAAAGACGATGAAAAAAACCAACATAAAAACCTGAACCACTCTGAGTTTCCACTATGTCAGTGAACTGTCTCTTTGAAAATCCCAGGCAGAGTGAGACAAACAAGCTTAGTGAGGGATCCCAGCGGAGCACTCTCCCTAGCAACAATAGTCATGTAAAATGAGTCTCTGCATCCTCTTTTTGTTCATGTAGCTATCCCTGGCTCAGAAACACTCAAAAGCTACAGTCAGAGTAATTTTTGAGTCAATTGGTATCTGTAAAGATATAAATGAGGAAAAAAGAATCGTACAGTACTGTGTTCTCTGATAGAGCATGCTTTAAGAAAAGAGTTTGTGCTACTCTGCACATAGGAATTGTCTCTATTTTTAATATTGCCAATATAGTAATTTAGATTTTTCTATTCTGGTTCAAGTTTTAAAGACTTGAAAACTGATGTATTTTGATATGCTTACCTTGGAGTGGTTTTCAGATCAAGTTTCTGATCAGGTCAAGTCCCACTCATTCTTTTTACACATAGTTTACTTTTTTTCCATTATAATAAGTTCCTATGGCATTTGTTGTACCAAATTCAGGTTATTCTGAAATTCTTAAATTTTGCAGTCAGTGCATGTATGGTAAGGAGACACGGTTGCATCCAAAGTGGATGAATGTGATTAATGGCAATAGCTGGAAGGAAAAATATGAGAGATGAAAAAGTATGAAAATGAATCAATCCTGGACTAAAATTTCCAGAATGCAATAACTTGGAATTCACTTTCAGTAGAGGCTATTTTTTTAAAATTCAATTTCTTGATCTATTTGTTATCCAAAACATACAGGAATAAATTCTACAAAATTACATTGCACCACATGAAAAAAAAAAAAATCTATTATTAGGTAATTCAACTTATTCCCTTAATTTTTAGAAGAAAATAGGATAATTTCCTACTTGCATCTGTATATTCATGATCTTATATGGAGCACATTTTTCCAAGTTTAAATCTTATTTTGTCATCTATGCTTCTGATCTCTTGCAGCCTACCCAGAATGTTTTCTACTTCCACTGTTGCTTCATCGTCTTGAGAAAGTTCAATCAATAATGTTCAAGGAACACTGGGATTCATGCATTGGCCTAATTACATTTTCTGGTTTGTTTTCATTTCCATTCCTAATATTTCCTAGTTTATGGGTTTGTTGTTTTTTTTTTTTTCCCCCACATATTGACAGACTTTATCCCCTTTTTGACAGAGCCTTGTCATTTCTTCTACATGCAGGAAAGCATGTATAATATACAGAATAGCTTCCCAGAGTAGCACCTTGTTCTCACACCCTAACACTCAAGTCCCAGTAACATCTGCTGTGCACACCCAGGTGCACTTGGCTGTGGATGCCTCATGATGCTTTTTAATGACCTGGGATCTGCCTGCACAAATATCCTCTACTCAAAGCTGAGGATAGTAGAATTATTCCATTTTGAAGAATGCAGCCAGGACCTACTTTCCTGAATATTATCTGTACTTGCTCCTATCTAGAAAATGCTATCATATTTATTTTTCTAAATGCTGCTCCTCAAAGTTCTTAAAAACCAGACCAGTCTCATTACATACTGGGCTACTGCTCTGAATTGCAGTACTTCAGGATCAGTGACCCACATATACATTTCTTTACTTCATTAAGTATTGGTTCCTGGTTTCCAGTTATTTCTGTATTTTACTTTTTCTGCTACTTGAATATTCTCAGGCTTTTGATCAATTTTTGTACAGCAAATTGCTCGCCTCTTCTTTTCCCCCGTGGCCTGGATATATTTCTAATGGCCCTCAGTACCTTAAGGAGTTTTTCAGAACCAAATGACAGCTGAAGCAGGCAGCAGTAGGTCTTTGCAGCTTCAGTTTGACCTAAAATGCTTTGAGAAAAGTTGCTTCATGCAGTTATATCCCCACACCACTGTTAAGGCTTGCCTCTTCTTTAACTTTTTTTATAAGAATATAATTTGTTATTATTATCTGTTACAATCCTTGTACTTCTCTTCAAAGCCTAGTTTACTTTATGTCACTATTGACTTGCAGGCTGTGTTCATACCCAAAGCCCTTTGTACCCAACAATACTTGTCAAGAGGCATGTGAAACACTGCCAAGCTGTTCCAGTGACACTGATACTTTGCATGTAAAAACACACGCAGTCAGCAGTTTAATCTGCTAAATCATCTAGAGTGCCTTCAATAGCTGGCAAAGATTAGTCATTCTTTTCCTTGCTTTGTTGGGAGGTCTTGTGCAAATTAATCTGAACATTTTCTCATGGTACTGAATTTATGTTTTTATGTATGCCAGTTGGTGCTGGGATATTGAAGCTGGCATATTGAAGAGGTTGTGTGGGGTTTTATTTTTCTGGGGTTTTTTAAGAGATTTTTCAGTTCATTCCTTTTACATGACAAAATCTTAATTTTGCATATTACCATACATGTGTAGATACTTTCTTTTTTGCTATAATTTTATCTACAATCCCTAAGAGTGTTTTCCCTCTTTCCTTATTCTGAAGATAGCTTCAAATTATCTTCTGGTCATATCTATATATGGCATTGTGTTGTTGCCCAGCAACTATATCTCAGAGTACAATGTCCTTGTGTGTGTTTCTTAATGGACATTTTACATTTTCAAGATTTGTCCTCACTATTAGAGTTATTATGAGATATCAGAAACACTTTATCCACCATTTGATTCAAACTAATATTGCTGTTTTTCAGCATTGACTGGATTAGAGATATAACTGAATTAGCTGCCAACAGCCTAGCTACAGCCTAGCTACAGATGTGACATTTGAGTGGTTTTTGCAATATGGGTTCACTAAGAATCTCAGGACATGCTCTTTGTAGGCTATAATCTCTTCTCCAACAGAGCTCTGAAACTTTTCAGCCAACACCTGGACTGCAGGTGACCAAGTGATGGACACAGATGGACTCAGGTCATTAAATACCTTCTTTGCCTCAGTCTTCACCACTGGGGCTCTAAGGCCCCTGTGGTCAGTGAAAAGGTTCAAGGTTGAGATCTGTCAGCTGTGAATAAGAGCTGGGTCAGGGATTACTTGGAAGGGTTGAAGCTCTACAAGTACATAGAAATAAAAGGCAGTATGCAGTGATGCTGGCAGATCTGGCTGCTCTCACCTTTAGCAGGTCATGAGGATAGAGGGAGCATTCCCAAAACCCAGAGAAATGCGCATGTTGTACCCACCTTCCAAAAAGTCCAAATGAACAGCCTGGGGAATTACAGATCAGTCATAGTTTGCTCCCTGTCAAAATCATAGAGCAAGGCATGTTGGAACTGCTTTTCCTCAGACGGTTTTATGTACTTTTACACTGAACAAGAAAGCTCAAGGTCATTCTTCTGGTTTTCTTTTGCCTAAAGCTGCACAGAATGCTGCAGTAGTATCAATTGTTTGAGTTAAAGTAACAATTTTCAACAAATTAAAATAATTTAAATTTAAATTCTTTATACAAATATATTTTAGTATTAGAATAATAAAAGTGAGTGAATTTCTTTGTGATCTCCTCACATAATCTTTAGAGACTCTATTCCACTTCAGTTATTGCTCACGATCACACCTTCAGGCTTAGTTCACAGCTGTATCTCTATGTTACATTAGCAGGTTTCTTTTTTTTCCCACTACTTTCTAAAATTATTAGTTTCCTTTCTGTGTATCCTGGTTGTCCCAGGGCTATCACTACTTCACTGGTTCTCATTATTCACAAGAGATTCCATGATACATCTACAAGATATAGCTTAGCTCCAAATATTCAGTTATGCCTACATGAAGTAACATAATAGCTGTGAGAGAACTATTTCACATTATCACTTATCCCCAGCCTGGTTTCTCAGCAAGACTATTGATTACTCAGTTGATGTAAAGCACTGCACTGAGTCAGCTGTAGCATATATAGTTATGGGACTAGCTTAAAGGACAACAAATTTAAACCTATCTGAAGAGTTGCTATGCTACTTGGAGCAAATATTGCCTATATTTCCAAACCTAAATAGATTTTACATAAAAAACCCAAACAAAATACAATAAAAAACCCCCAAAAAATTAAGGAGAGTGTAAACTATCCAAGTAACATCCAAACCACAGTAGATAGTATAGACAGTTTTAGAGAAGTAAAGCAAAAAAACCCCAAACCTGTGCATTTTCACTCGTAAAGAAATATGAACATTTCACTTGGGGCAAAAAAAAAAACAAAACAAAAACCTATTTGTCTTTCATTAGAAGTATGGTTGGAATTTTTAAAAATAATACTCTTTAAATCACATGAATTGAGATACGTTAAAATATATATCACTATTCAGTAAGAGAAACATTTAAAAATATACTCCATTCTGTTCACCATTCTATACCTTCATTCCCATGTAAGACCCATTTTTCTGTTTTCCAGTGAATTCAAAAATCTTGAGTTGAAGCAATAAGCAGAGTCATAAAAAATATATAAATTTCTGTATAGAGTAGCTCAAAATATACTGGCTCACAGTATGGGGTGTCTGCTTTTTGTTTCTTCATGACTACCCACCACTTTTCCCCTGTGGAAATATAAGTAAAATGTAACAGAATACCAAGAGAGCTTCCAAAATTGACAGTAATTAATTAAAAGCAGGCAAGTCCCACAGCATTTAGGCTGGGAGTCAAGATGATTCCATGTTCCAGTTTCAACTATGGCAGTGACTGACTTTGGACAACTTTGTTAACTTTTTGTCCTTGTTCCTTATTCAACTCAGCTCCACAGTTTAGTAAAAAGCAAGTCACAGTGACAGCCAGCTGCTGTACCTCTCCCATTCTCTCTAGGGAAATAAATTGAAAAGGAATAGAGAGGGAAGAGAACACACAAAACCACCTACCATCTTGAACCAGATAATTGCAGGTACCAAAAAAGTGTCTAAATAATGTGCATGGTCTCCAAGTCCTTACTAAGCATCACCGAGATTCTTCTCATTGAATAGGTTTTCAATCTCATAAAAAAATACTCTTGCTGACATTTTATTGTGAGGTGACAAAGCACAGTTTAATATCTGGAACTTGTGTTCTACCTTCTGTAAACCCTGGTTTCTGCTTATGATAATAAACACTTCTTATTTAAAAGTGTATCAGGGCAGCATTAAACACTGCTAGTGCTTGGCAGCCCACATGAAGTCAATGAACTAAGAGCAGTAAAAGTTCATAACAATGTAAAATCTTGCTAAGTTCCCACTGTCTCTAATAAGAATTGATTTAAACACTACAAGTGAGAGCAGTTTCAGTGCTCCATCACTGAGCAAAGTCAGGATTGAGACATACTGGCACAGCAGTGTGGAAAGCACAGTAGTGCTGATATCCCTTTTACAGCAGACACCATTTCATCTTCAATAACATACTCATCATCAAATTTGCCTTATGAACAGTGGCAGCTTGTGTGTTTAGCAATGGGTTAATGCCACCTATTTTAGGTTTTGTGCTGAATGAGACCAAAGTACAGTCTGCTGTTCAAAATTTTGTGTATGATTTCAAGCAAATAAATAAATTTAGAGTTAGATGCCTAAAATTTGGTATCTGAATTACTAGTTAATAAATGCCTACACAGTATGAATTAATTTTCCAAGAGAAGGTAAAACTATTAAATATGTTACACAAAGCAAGAAATATTTTTTGTGTGTGTGTGTTTTACTTCATACAGTTTCTTTCTTAGCCCATGGTGAGTCTGCTTAGCAGAGAAAACAACCATAAGGTCCTGTGAGTGAAGGGCAATAGGCAGCCTCTCTCATAGTGTGCCCTGCAAATGTTCACTGATTTCATGCTTCTCTTTATAGAAGAGATAAGAGTTGATGTGAGGGGCACGGTGGAGCTTGTGAATCGAGATATGTTAGCCTTGGTTGAGTACAGGCTGTGGTGAAGGACCACCAAAGATATGAAAAAAGAAGCAGGGCGAGAGCTGCATATGTAAGGTCTTTAAAACTGTAGTTTTGTAAAGGCTGCCAAATAATGCGAACAATAAGCTGTCTATAGTTTGTGAGAAAAGTCTTGTGACTGTTTAGGGCTGTGGCCTATTTTGAGCTGTACAAGTATGTAACACTGTACTGTGAGAAAAATATCTAACTGCAATGGCTTCAATGGCTTCAACTCCTTTTTTACCCTGACTTCAGCTTAGACTTCCATAAACTTTAGCTTCAACTCAAACTCCAACCTATTTTTGCTCAAGCTTTGACTTAAGGCTTCCTGCTTAGATTACTTTTGCACCCCCTCTCGTGAAGTCCCTTCTCTCAGTCACACAGCACCTCTTAGTCCTTAGCTTAGTCCCTAGTAACAGGTCACAACCATAAGGACACCTGTACTTCAGCTTGGTCCCTAGGTCAAGCCTCAATTTTTTTTCACTGCCATACCTGCTAGCAGTGCAAGCCTGGGGTTATGCCCAACCATAAAACATTTGTTTACAAAGTAGTTTTTGGAGTAACCAAAGGTAAGTAGCACACTTGTGCTTTATCTCAACCTGTGTAGTTGTAGCTCTATACATAAATGTGAGCAGCTTATTGCACGATTATTAGTCCTACTTAAGACAGAAGAAGACAACATACTGCTGAGAAGCACCTTGCCAGAGACTGGTGATTTAAATGCTGTAATGTCAAACCATTTCAAAATGCACACTTTAAGTGCCATTGTTGTCTAACCTTTATTTATATCTTATAACTGGCAATTACTGAGGCAAAGAACAGAACTCTGCATGATACAGATACAGCTGAAAATATAACGCAGCCCAAGTATTGTCATTTCTGAATGAGCTACAAACCTGATTTATTAAACATACTCTATCAATGCTACACCAGGAATGGAGTGGTTACAGAACCTTTTACATTGTAAGAATGTATAATTATAATTCCTCCTTAAGAAGAAAGAGGATTTTTTATCACATACTTAGTATTTTTCAACATGCTGGGCTGTGTAAAACTGATAATGAATTGAAAATTAAGACTGTCAGCAGTACATTTTACAAAAGAGTACATAAGCCAGTCAAATTCAGAAGCCATAATGAACTTTTTGTTTGGGTTTTTCTGGGAGGGAGAAGGGTTGAGCTGGGTGATTTGGGTTCAGGGTTTTGTTCCCTTGTTTGGGAGGAGGACCAAAAAAGGAGAAGCTCTTGGGGAAAGGACATTGACCCCCCTCATTACAGCATTACAAAATAACCCTAGAATTTCTATGATAGAAATAAAAAATTTGTTTTTAAGGCTTATGTTTAATTTAGATGATTTTTTTTTAAATCTCAAACTGAAACCTGCAAGTTTTTCTCAATAATTGTACTTACCTCACTCACTATATTACTCATCACCTTTTCATGATTTTTTTAGTTAATATTGAGGTATGGCACGACACTTTTCTCCTTTACTGTGATAGCAGTCTCCTTAGACATAACTCGCTAATTTAACATTAAATCACTGGGGACTATGTTAATGTAAAACAGGTACGAGAACACTAATTTTGATAGGCTAATTATATGAATGAATAGTGAAAGATTTCACCCATTCATTAATTAGTAATAATAAAATGAAAATCAGTTTTACAGAGAAACTGCAACTAGATAAATTTTCCTGGAATTAAGCACAGATATCCAACTACATTTTAAGTAAAAAGATCTCATGTTTTGGTTTTAAATTAATTTGCAAATGTAAATTATGTTAACAATCATTTTTATGATCTTCAGTTTTTAGCTACTCAAATATTTATCAAACATTTTCTTTAATAATTGGCAGCATGTTCTACTGAGGTTTATTCTGTTTCACTTATTCACAGTAACTGATATATTCTCTGTGCATATTTTATTTGCATTGAGCAGGACATCTTGAGGACTAAGATGCTACTCAATGACATAAACAAGATGCTAGAACGTGTCTACAAATGCTCAGGTAAATTGGCATTTGGTCACAGTTTAGCAGAAAACATTTTGGGAGAGATGATAAATAATCACACAACTTGCATTTTACACTTTTATTTATCTCAGATGCAGAGCATTATTCTGAGAGAGGTTGGGAGAATAGTAAGCTAAGGGAACTAAATATCTGAGGTAAGGAAAAAAACCCCAGTCCTGTATAAAGCATAAGAGTATTAGGTCTGGACCTTTGATTCAACCTGCAAATGACTAATAGATACTTTCAGTCAGATAAGTAGAAGCAATATGGTAATGTGAACAGGAAATCTGAACTGCTCTGAACTGGACAGATGAGTAAACTAAAAGCTTTTGCTAGAAGTTGTATGTGAAGATTTTCTGTTTTCAAAAGTATCGAAAGGATCATGCAGATTGCTGTGTAAGGCAGACAATTAAATAAGAATGTACAAAAAGCATCATGAAAACAGTGAAAGATTTGGGAATTCAATCAATATGGGAGACTGATGTACCACCCCATAATCAGGATGTTCATATTTGGCCAGGAGAAAAGCAAAATTAAGTGAACAATTTATCTGTGTGAGCATCTGAAAGAAGAAAAAAAAAATGCTCACTTTTACCTACTTAATAATTCTAAATGTCCAAACTAGAAAGACCTCCAACCTGAGTATATAACAGAAGTATAAGTGCATGTGAGATTCAATACATGATGTTCCCGGAATCATCATCTTTGATCTCATAATAACTTTTTAAATCTGTTCTTATTTAGTGCTTCAACTGCTGTCATATATGCTGTAATCACAGTGCGAGAGAGACTCATGTGTAGTAACCAGCTATAAATAAGTTTGTTAAAATACACAGGCAATTTTTTTTGTATCAGTGTGCATATTTGTAGAAATGACAAATAAAAAGTTACATTAAAAACAAAGATATTAGAACAAAGAAATCATCAACACGACAGGAAATCAATGTTTAGAGATAAGTCTAAAATTTTCAAAATTAAATACTGAAATGTAGAAAAGTGGTATTTAAATGTTAGATACTTGGGAGGTTAATATTATTTTGATGAAAATATTATCTCCCCATCCCTTGCAACTTTAGCACTGTACAGCTAGAGAATGTAAGAATGATGTTCATATTTTGGTTTTTAGTCTACTATAATTTTGTTAATTTATGAACAGTCCTACAACAAGATGTAAAATGAAATAATACTGAACTGATGACTAGGTAAGCACATATGACAAAGTATATGGTTGGAGTAATACTGGAGTATCACACCAAAATTATAACTCAATGGAAATATTAGACCCATTGCATTCAATAACCAAAATAATTTATGATGTGACTTTCTGTTGTTCATTCAGCCAGAAGAGCGTATTTAAATTTTTCTTATTTAATACATTCTTAAATTGACATGGTAAAAGTATAGAGAATTCATAGAATGGAAATAATTATAAAAGATGCTACCAACTTTCAAGTGGAACTTTCTATGTCTTAGAAATAAGACATATGATGGTGTTTACAAGCAACTTCACACATTTATTCTGAGGCAATCGCTACAACAGAGTTCAGTTTTCACAGAGATCACGGTTTTCACCTTGGACCTGGCCTCCACTGCTCAAAGCTGTGAGCACTTTATATGACTGTCTTTCTGAAGTCAAAAGGAATTTGGGGACCTGGTACATTTCCAGCTTTTATTTCAATGTACTTAAAATGAATTCTTTTGAGGCTTTGCTTCTGTGTCCCTTAAGAGTATGCATTTACAACATACCATGATTTAGAGGAGCTACAAATATAAAATAAAGCTGCTTATGACATCAGTGTAAGTCAGTTTGTGAGCGTAAAGATATTGGAACTTACAGACTTTGAATCCTTTTCGAGTTCAGTGCTTTATTTACTTCTGTGCACACCTATTTTTATAACTTTGGATGAATAAATACATGTGCATGCTAGTATTTCTGAAGCTTATTTGAAGCTTTTTGAAGCTTATTATTAATGGGATTTGTAGACAAGCATCTCTATTTCTTGCTGTTAAAAGACAGGTTGCTCAAATTATACGTATTCCAAGGAGAAGATCCACATATAAATCCTTCCTTTTACTCATGTGCAGATGTTAGTAGTGGAAGACATTTTCTAGAGATGCATCTCATCAATATTAATCTTCTCAGTTGCAGTATAAAATTACAAATAGTTCTATTTATGTTATACAGATAAGGGATTTCTTTTGTGGAAACCAAGACAGCCATTGACTCAGGTTTCAAACCACTTACACTGAAGAAGACAGCCTTCTCTTAGGAGAGTCTTCCGGCAAAACCTACAGACTTTAGCCTACAGCTGTGGAATAGCAGCAGATTATTGGGATTCCTGTGTATGCATCCACTGCCCTTGGTTATCTATTTTCTGCAGGATGAAATAGGAGCTCCCCCACTTTGCCTGCGTAGAAGAGCCAACAAATTGGCCTGAGACTAAGGACTCATCTGCAACAACCTGAGATTCAGACAGTCATGAAGATTCCCCCAGTAGCTTCTGCTGCATCTGCATTGACTGACAGATACTATTTATGTGGTTGATTAACCTCCTGGATGGAGAATGTGGCCAGAGACAGCCATGGGCTATTCCTAATATAAAACTGATGGAAATCATACATAAAAAAGGTTATTGTAAGTAGCCAGTAGAAACTGCGATTGCAGATGCAAAATGTTCACATAAGACAATCCTCCTCAAATAAACAAAGTAGTTCAGAGATGTTGTGCACAAAGATTAATACAAATAATGGAAATGGATCACGTGTGTGCTGAGGGGGTCGTGTGGGACCACAGGCAGGCTGCACATAAGAACAGAGCAGATCAGCAGCTCGAGGAGCACCGTTCAATCCAGCTGGATGTCATTGCAAGGGCTTTTGAAACAAAGACTCCCATCACCCTCTGGACTGTGACCAACCATCCTGTCACAGAAATTCAATTCCCATTACAGTATTCAAAAGATCCCAATAAATTAGCTTTTGTTTGTTTGCTGGGGTTTTCTTGTTTAATAGGCATTCTGACCATGAGTGCATCAGTGTTCAATTCAAGTCTGTGAAAAGTATAAAAAGGAGAACACTGATGCAATGCACATACAAACAGCATAGGCATGGAAATTCTTGTACAACCTTTTCTTACAGCAATGCATTTTCCACTTCATTTCCTACCGGTGTTCAAAAGAGTAACTAGTGTTAAAGTAAATGGCAAAGAGTGGACAGCAGATTAAAAGAAAAAGTGTGAAATAAGGATCCACTATCCTTAAAGTAGAAGGTCTAGAAAAAAGAACTGCGCTTTTATTCCTTTTATGAGGAAAAAGGAATGATCATATGTGCATCTGAAGTAGCAGATCTTTTGCAGTGAACTTTATACAAATAGCTAGTGCTATCATAAGTCTTTGTGATGACTTTTTTAGAAAGGTAATGCAGATGAAAAATTCAGCAGGTGTGAAGGTGAGGTAATTGTCAGTCTTCTTTAGGAGCTGATTCAAACTCAAGATCAGTAAAATAATAAGCACTAATCCAGGAAAATAATATATGCATTTCTGGAATAAGTTATGATTATTATTCAAGATCTAGTCACACTTCAAGGAAAATTTGAAAAATCATACCACAGTATTGTGAAAGAATAATATCTATCAGACATTAAAAGTGTATGATAAAATCCCTATATCACATAATTACCCACTTGTAAATTCATTGCATCTATTTCTTATTCTGTTTTTCCTTTGTAAGGCCATAATGGTATATAAAAATGAATGAAAAGAGACTCCATATTTTTAATTTGATATTGTACAATAGATTTGATTTTCTTCCACTGAGAAGTTTACAGTAAAACTAATGGATTTGAATGGATCCAGTAATTTCATATCATGACCTTATACATCATAAGTTGTATTTTTAGATATGCAGCCAAGAGGTGTAAAATTTCTCATTTCTTGTAGGAAATTTTCCATCTGAAGAACAATCCAAAATAAAGCTTAAGAGTATTTTATTCTTGTGAAATGCCTGACATTTTTTGTTCCTTGTATAGTATATCTTACAGTTGTCAAGACTTTTATCCTAAAATTTTTGTGTTGAATTTTAAAAACACTTTCCATTTTGTGAGGTAAATGTGTGCAGAGGACCAAAGCTCTTGTGGTTTTTATAGATTTTGTCTTTATATCAAGAAGAGAGAGAGAAAAAAAGAATGAAATTTATTAAGACTCAGAGTGAATTACTGATTTAAAAAATGAGACATGGGGAGTGAGGGTGTTCCAGTTCAATATACTCCACATATACTCCAAATGAATGTGAATGCCTCAGGGATAAAGTGTGCTTGAACATACAGAGGGGTGACAAATATAAATATTCAGAACTAAATTAATAATTTTCACTTGAAATCTTCTGCCTCTATTTTGCTTTCTAAGCTCCTGTGAAAGGTACAATGTGCTAGTCAAAAGATGACATGGTTCCACATATACAGAATTTCTTGTCCAGGTCCTGTTGGTACCTAGGAAGTTATCTGCATGACATCTTGGTATGCAACACCTTGCTGTATTTTTCTATTACTCAATCAACATGGTATTTTTTGAATTTTGCATTTTCTGTATGTCTATCTCATCACTAAATTGATTTATTTTACTGATCGGATATAAGCATTTGGTTACAATTTGTGAATCATATAATTTCTTTGCCATATCCTGTTGTTTAGCCCAGTTATTCTCTATTTACATTTTTTAATGAAACATTTCATGTATGCTAGTGTCACTGTGTTCCTTTATTTAGAATCTCACTTCCTAGTCTACAGGGTCTTTACTTGGACTTCTGTTTTCTAAAGCATACAGGAAAATCTTTCTTTGTAATTCAGACTTGCAGACCTGGATCATTTTGTTTGCCCCCTTTCAATCTCAACAACGTATTTCTTATATTGAGAAGAATAAAATTGGATGTGATATAAAAGAAAATCAATTCAATTTTTAAACTCTTTTCTGGGGAGCAAAATAAAGTACATTATTAGCACTTTATTTTTTCTTTGAAATCAGAATCTGTTGTGAGATTAATTTAGGTTTCCCTAGCTACACTAAAAGTAAATGGAATATAATGGGGGACAAAGTATTATACAGTACAAGCCTTTTCAAGCTAAATTTTTTCTCGCTTTCAAGTGAGACTGATATGTTACCACAGGCATCAGTACACCTAAATTTATAGTAAATGTAAACTCTAATGGAAGATAAGGTGCCAAAAAAAGAATCTCTAATGGAGGATAAGGTGCAAAACTGAAGTAATTAATTTTAGGTATCTACTTTAGTCATCAGCTAGGTCATTTTATCATCATTAATAGTAAGTTTTAAAGGTATCACATACATGTAAGGGGTTTCACAGAACAAATTAAGTTAGGAAAGTCTAAATTTTATGATTATTCTGTGGCTTCAATTATATTAATCCCTGGAGCTGAAATTTATGTTGTGCATTAAAGTAGTGAAGTAACATTCAGAAATTTAAAGAAAGATGCAATGTAAAAGAGAAGAAAAAAGGATGATGAAGGAAAAGACAATGAGAGTATCCTACCACTGTTCTTATTTAATTTTCATATTGTAGTCTTATTGTTTCACTAAAATAGCATAATTTAAGGTGATGATTAATTCATCCAATGAGAAAAACATATAAAGATTGGAACACTTCATCTCTATCCTGCTCTACTTGCTGAACAAATTGATGGCTGCATTCCAACACCATGATGTAATTCATTTGTATCTTAAATTGAAATCTTCAATATGACCCACACTTGGGTTTTTTTCATCTGAGACAACAGTACCATTAGATGGCACTCTGGGTAAAGTTGAAAAATTACTTTGTAAGGCTTTGCAAATGTTTAATGAAAGCACAATAAAAGAGAAAATAGAAAAATTTTCATCCAATGAAAATATATTCATATTCATTATACATTTAAGAGTCTATAATGAATTTCAAAGAGTTATTTAGATATAATATTTGAAAAAAACATTTTAGCACTTTTTTTTTTCTTTTAAATGAGAGGCAGTGAATGCTTCCTGTAAGGAAGATATACAAACTTGTTCTTTTTAAATCTTATTTTCAACTCTCTATAGGAGATGTTAAAGGCAAAGGAAAAAATGCCAATATCCAATTATGCAAGACAAGTATCTCACAATATGAAGTTTTCACAGTATTATCACAGTGATTGAAAAAGTAAGTTACCTCTCAGATAGATATGTGTTATTACCTCATACATATTTTATCTGAGAGTGAAAGCCTGAAATTTTTATTAATACCAAGTTTGGCTTTCCATTACTTTGTTTGTATAAGTATTAGAGTACAATAAAAACATGTTTTTGAATGATGTTCCTAGATTTTTTTTTTTTTTTTGACAGAAGTCTACATGTGAAAAAGGAGTAAGCAAAAATTTTTGGAACTCAAACCAGTCAATTTTTTAAGGGAGAAATTCTCCTAGAACTTCTAGTCTAGTCTATCTTTTCATCTGTGATTACCTGTACAGACAACATACATCCTGGTAGAAACAAACCAAATAGAATAGTCAAGTGATGATACACTAAATAAATATTTTAAATATTGTCCTTTCACTCCAAAACTGCCATTGCTTAAACTCAAGAAACCGTGAATCCAATGGAATCCCATTCAGCTCCAAAAGTACACTGATGCAGAACTGTGTGAAGGCCATATTAATTAAATTATTACCTGGATTGCTTCTTATGAGAAGCTGTATTGCCACAGTTGGAAAATCTTACACTTCACAGGTTCATATCTACTTTCAAGCTGTTCTTAATAACTTGTTTTCACCCAATACTCAGAAATGTTTCAACAGCTGTAAATTTAATCTCCAGACACCTGTATCCCAAAAAAAGCATCACATGTATTTCAAGCAAGTGCTGTGCATTCCAAACTAGACTTTTAATCATGAACACCAACTGATATGCTTCAGTCTGCTTTATACTGTGAAGAAGAGCAAATGAGAGTTAAAGGCCTGGAAATATCCTTCAATATGTTTTGGGGAGCAAAACATCCTCAGTATTCTTCTAGTGTTTTAGCCATGTGAAGCTAAGTTACTAGTAAATCACATTCTGGAGTCTCTCCAAATTTTTAGGGTCAAGTCGTCAAATAATTTATGCCATGGGTCTTCTGGGTGCTGAGAAGTTCCTTTCGAAATTTTGAATAATTGGTGATGGGACAGAGACACTGCCTCTTTAACATAGGATAAGGAAACATTTAGAATGTATTAGTATCCACTAATAGCATGTGTTTAGCATTAGTATCCACTCACAATATGTGACAACACCATCTAGTAGTACAGGAAGATTTACTCATATTTCAAAATTGATCTATGTATTTTATACCTTTTTCTCTCCCCAGTTTTTGTGAGCATTCATTTCCTCTCCTTCCCATCCACTAGTTCATTTCCACAAGAAGTCCCATTCTCCAGTAATGATGGTCTTATTGATATTTAAGCAGAGGTGTGAAGCTGCCTTTCTTTCTGTATGCAGCATTCACAAATTAAGATTTCAAGAGGAAAGCTTTTAAAATTTGAGATTTTTCATTCACTGCACAGAATTTTTTCTACACTCTGGTGATAATCTAGCAGAATATATAACTTCTCAGAGACTTATTCTTTCTTCTTCCTTTGCAATAATTCCTTTGATGTCTTTTCTGTGGAATTCTTCTTTCCTTGCCCTTGACTATTCTTAGCACTGGAAGGTTTGCTTAGAGGTAGTATTTCTCCAGCTATAGGTTTCTTTTTCATTTTTTATTCAACCAGTCAATTAAACTAAACAAATTTAGTCAATTCAGTAGATATTTCAGCAACTGGATCCATAAAGATACTTTGATTTAAATTTCTATATGAATTTTCAGAGTTTACAATGGAAACTCTAGTCTCCAAATACATACAGTTATTTTCTTGATGCTTCAGGATTCCATCAATTAATGAATGAATTAATAGAACTATTACCAATGCAAATCCCTCTATGCTATTTGGATGCGAAGTTCAACCTCGTGGAATACCAGTAATTTTGGAAGATAAAATAAAAAACAGCAGCCCAACAGATTTTTCTTGTTTTGTTAGTTGGTTTGTTTCCAAACCCTCTTTTTGTAGTGCAGAAGAGATACGAATACAAAATGGTATCAAGAAAATGGAACAGAGAGCTTTTTATCTATGTGTTAAGACAAAAAATATTATGTTATGCCTAGTTTAAGATAAAAAATATGCAGTTATTTTGTACTGCAATTCACCTAGAGGGATAATCACTCTGCCACTCTGCAGACTTAAGAGGAAAGACCCACCACATCAGGAGCTAAAGCAGCCTAATCTGCTCCCTGTATGGCAACTATGGTAACTAACTAAAGCCAAAGTGATAGCAGCAGAGAAGGATGGAGGCATCCAGCTGCTGGCCTGCTGCACTCTTCTCTTCAGGTGAGCTCCTTACCAGGGCCCTCTGTCAGGGCTGTGTTCAGAACACCACACACTCCACTGCTGTGTTATGTCAGTGTCAATTACACAGACAGGAGCAGCATGAGCAGTATCAAGGATTACAGGGTCCTGTGAGCTGTGATATGGGACTCAGAAGCACAGGCAGTTTTTTTCATCAGGACTCCTGGTCTAAAGGAAGACAGTTGAAAAGGACAGTCATATTTGGAGAATAAACAATGGTTACAGGACTGATGGTACCGCCAGGGGTTAAGTACTTATACCATAGGGCTTGCTTTGAGAAACCTGTTCTGCTGAGGGCAGATGGGGTCTATCTGCCAGAGAATGGGAGAAACACCTTTAGTCACAGACTTGACAAGCTGGTCAAGAGGGCTTTAAAAAATAATTGGTGGATAAAGGGAACTTCAATCCATCCCACTCCCGTCAGTTTTATGCAGGTGACAGAATAAGATGCCCAGAGCCTAGAGCAGGGTTACAGATCAGCAGGAGAGCACCAAAGAGAAACACAAATGAATTCTAGCTATTCTAAACAATAAGGCAGCTTCTATGGGGGCCCAACTTAAACGCCTCTATGCAAATACACACAGCATAAAGAATAAACAGGAGAAGCTAGTGACATGCTCTGCAAGGCTATCATCTTATTGGAGTCATGGAGATGTGGTGGTGTAACTGGAGTATCAGAATGGAGGGATACAAGCTCTTTAGGAAGGACACAAGCTCTTAAGGAAGGACAGCTAGGAAAGGGTGTTGCTCGGCATTATGGAGACCATGGCAGGAAGGTTGGAACTAGGTGATTTTTAATGTCTGTTCCAACCAAATTATTGCATGATAACACAGAAAGCTAGAACTATGAGCCAAATGTCTGCTAAAGATTTTAGAAGAAAATGATCATTACGAAGCAGCTATACCACACATTTACATGAAAATATAGCAGAAAGCAACACTGACTTTCACAGAATATTCTGACTATGTAGTTATCATTAAGGTGCCAGACAAAAACCTCTGTAACTGTGAAATTCTCCAAAAGTCTTTCATCTGGTGCTTACCTCTTTTATCGATCATGCACAATTGCAGATCCTTCTGTCAACCAAATAATACTGTGGTGTCTTTATGTTCATATCTTTCCCCTGTCCTTGTCCTTTCACTCATAGCAGACCAAGGCTATCTGGAAGACATGTAACAAAAAGTCTTCTAGTACCCTGAGCTGTCTGTGTCATCTCCAGTAACCCACTGAGCAGAGCAGCAACCTTAACAGAATGTTTTTCTACAAAACTCACAAAACTCTACACTCATATACTAATATATGAATTGACAAGAATCAATTAGAAGCTTTTATTACTTTTCATAAATAAAAAAGCAGAGATATTAGCTAACCTCAGATTAGGCAGAGTTTAAAATAGCCAGACAGCCTCCTGTCTTTTTGTTCAGGATGGAATTTGTCTATAATTTACAATGTACAGCATTATAGTTTGTAGTATATACATTTCTAACTCTTGAGTGATGCTTAAAAAAAATAAAATTCTGGGTTTTTTCCTCTATCTTTACTTCAAACATCTTTACTCTTTTTTTCTTTGCTGATAGAGGCATTAAAGAAAATAATCAATATGATAATAATACCCTCTGGTTCTTCAAAAAAAAAAAAAAGGGACAACATTTCATCATGTCTAATCATATGGAGTGAATGGCAAACTGAAAAATTCTCTGGGGTTATCATAAATCTTTATACCTACATAACACAGGAATTCAAATCCTGTACCTTTTTATAGTGAATTGTTAAAGTAAATATATGTCATTGTCTTTCTTATAATCTTCAATTAAACTATAAGTCAATTGTCAAGTTTTGATAGACATTAACTTATTAAATAAGTTTAGCACTTATTTCTTATGTAGGTGGCAAAATCATCACCATTATTATTATTATTATTATTATTATTATTATTATTATTATTATTATTATTATTATTATTATTATTATTATTATTAT